>JAZHYW010009367.1:0-23406 GCA_037355805.1 Ixodes ricinus | reverse complement strand
GGCACGGGAACATTCAAACAGCACGGATGTTTACCCATGAAATGCTCCCTTTCATACAGATCACGTTCCTTCGGGCCCCTCTTGGCTTCAGACTGTCACCAGGCCCATCTCGACTCATCCCTGACGTCGGCAATCTTGGCGGACCCGCCCGCTCTCATCTTTTACCGATGTATCATCCTCCATGCACCAGCAGGACCCCCCCCCCCGGCCCCTTTCCTTTCCGCACCGTGACGCCAACCTGGTCGCGAGCAGTTCCAACATTCCCAGAACTCAGCCTACTTACGTACCCCTAGCCACACGTTCTTCAGTGGGCAGGGGAAAGTTCAAACGGCAAAGAAGCTGAGGCATGAAATGCTGCTTTAGTACGGTCTGTAATCGTTTTATCATTGCATGCTAGAAGTACAAAAACATGTACATGTTCTTCTTCCTGTGCCCCAAAGTGTTATTTCGTTTTTGATTGTGCGCATGTTATTGGCAATTTGACTTCGTCCGAGGATAATGAAAGAAATGTCGGCCCTACCAAGGCTGAATTTGAAGATAAGTTCGGCACTTTATTAGTATTCCCAAACATACGCGGAAACTCGATACTAATATTACTAGCCTTGCAAGAGGCCAAGCTGCCTTAAGCGATGTTGAGTCGATACTTAGCAAGCAGGCTCAATTCAAGAGCTCAGTAACGGCCCTAAATGCCAAACCTGCTTATTCAAAAATGAAATCTCGTCTATCGCACAGGCCGAAACCGACATTTGTTTTCTAAAACTTCTCCAACTTGTGCAATCGTCTGCAACCAAAACTATTTTATTTCGACTTTATGACATTGGAAAACCATTCATGGCGGTGTAATCTTGTATTCCATGGTATACCCGATGCTGTCAATGAGCCTTGTACTTTATTCGAACAAAGATTTTCAGTTTTGGTGGGTGATGAACTTGGCGTCACGCCCGACAAATCCCACATTGAACGGCCACAGAGATGGGGAATCCATTTTCCGGAATAGAATGCGCCAATTATAGCAAACTTTTCTTTATAAAAAGAAAAAATCAGCTGCTCATGTGCGGACCGAAACGGCATGTCCGAAACGGCGTCTCACAGGCTTCCTGCATTTGCCAAATCTCGGAGTGGTCTATGTAACTTGCGTTTTGACAAGCTGCATATGCGTTCAAATATCTTCATTTACCACCCGGTGTCGGATTCTGTGGCAAGTGCTTCTGGTTAGACCCACGCGTGGCCTGGGAACACGCACATTTTTTTCTCTTGCTCTCTTATCAGTGTTTTATACTTAGATGAGCGTAGTTTACAGCCAAAACATTTAGAAATGTGTTCCCCTGTTTCCTCCTGGGACTCTAAGATATAGTACTGATCACCGAGACATGGCTTCACCCTGACATAGACAACAACAAAATACTGCCATATCATTCAAACTTCATTCTTTATCGGTGCGATCGAAACGATCGTCGTGGTGGCGGCGTTTTAATATGCCTAGATGAGAATATTCAAAATGCACATCTGTTAGTTTCTATGTCACTTGAGGCCATTTGGGTATCGGTGAAATGTGGTTTTAAAACAAATCTAGTTGGTGCGTCTTATCGACCACGGCTGAAAATGTATCGGTAGAGGGACCGGTTGAAAACAAGGAGAGCAGGCAAAACAAGCACTTTGTTCAGATATATCTAATCCTGTTTAACTCTCTATATATATTGTCATTGCGAATGCTACATATGTTCGTTGGGGCTGTTGATCTTTGTTTTATAAACGTTGGGAACGGTGTTATGTTTTGGCACGCGGTCTGAGCGCATCCTCTTTAGAAGTCACACATTTCATTGCTAAAACACGGTGCACGTCGGGAAAAAAATTATCTTGGTCCAGTTTGGCAATTCGAAGGGGCCTACCGTGTGCTTAATGGGGGTTCGCTCCAAAGGACCAGTTAGGGCCAGGCTACTTTCTTGGCCTAAATAGCCACAGTAATGACAATATATATATTGCTTTCTTCTTCTTTTATTTCGCTTCAAACAGGAATGTCAAAGTGCCATACATGAGCTAATAATATTTGGGAGAAATTGAAAAAAAACCACTAGCTTACACCTTTTTCTGAAATTTTCTGCAGGATTGAAGCCCAATGATTGAAGTTTAGAGGAATTTTTAATGGCCCAGCCAGGAAGGGAGCTAGAGACTAAATGTATTCTAGCCTCACTGAGGCATGTAGTCCCCATATTTTTCAGGAAGTACGCAGCATGAAAAAATAAACTGATAAACACAGGAAAAAAACACTTCGTACATTTATGAGTACTAAATATAAAAGCTGATATAAAAATCAAGAGCAAATGTTAAAACATGTTTTAAAAAAGTCGTCGTCGATTATAACGTTCTGTTAAATGGTACACAATTGATTAATTTTACAAACATTTTAAAATGTCTAGTCATGTTTAAAAGGTACTTTATTATTCACAATAAATATTCCACTAATGACAGATGCATTACAAAATACTGGTATCATCAATAAGGTAAAAAAACAATGTTTAGACATGCCAGGTTATAAAAAAAATCACCAGGCAGTCATACAAGCTCTGCCAATTCTTTCGTAATTTAAGACAAAAATACACATACTTTGTTCAAGAAATGTCGGGTGTCGTTCTAGTTTGACTTCCAATGCATTTCAGGGTCATACATTTTAAGATAAGAGCAACATTTTGGTCAAAAGAACTGTGCTGCCTAAGCAGGGTTCCGAAAGGCGTAGTTGGCGCATGAAAAACGGCGTGTTTCGTGGCCACAAAACTGATCATTTATTTTTTTATTGAAAGGTTGGAGAAAAACGAGAAAAAAAGATGTCGACGTAAAACGAAGTATTGCTCCCAGGTGCATTCAAAAATACGACGGCAGCAAATAATCCTGCATTGTGAAACCAACCATTGGAAGTTTGACAATGCGGCGCACATGTCACGCCGAGAAAGCAAACGATGGGATATACAAAGGCAATACGAACAGGCGAGTACACAATCGCATGCGCCGAATGGCGAAACACAACGTCGAGCACTCGGGGAAAGGCAGGTGTTGGTAAGGAGAGCGAAAGCCCCGGAACGCGGATAGGTTTCTACATGTGATGTCGAGATGCTGGCACTGATGTTCCACACATCAAAGTGTTGTTACTGCCGCTCCATGCATGTACAGGGTGTTTCACGAATATGCAGGGTGTTTCACGAAAGTGGACAAATTCGATATATACGAAAACTACGCGTCGCTACAAAAAAGACTTGTGTCGTTTTGGTCCTGAGCCAGGGGCCTATTTAGGAAAATTATTAAAGACCGGGAATTAGATTGTTAATTGCGCAATTAACTTTTTTAATATTGTGTTTAACGGCATGGTTTCAATTAGAACATTGCTCAGCACCATCGAAAAACACTAAATCAACAAATTGCAGAACGATAGAAGGCATGCGCAACATTTTGCCGCTTTCTGAAAAACCGCACAAATTCTAGGGGTTTTAATGTTTCAATTTGCGATCGGAGCGCATCTCGACACCGGCGGCACCGCGCCTACGTGGAGAAATAGTGCAACCAGCCTCTGCTGCGTCGCGCGATGACATGCGCAGCAGAGGTTGGTTGCACTAATCCTCCACGGGGGCGCGGTGCCGTCGGGGTCGAGATGCGCTCCGATAGCAAACCGAAACTTAAAAACCCGCCGAATTTGTGCGGTTTTTCAGAACGCCGTAAAATTCTGAGCGTGCCTTCTATCGTTCTGCAAATTGTTGATTTAGTGTTTTTTGGTGATGCTAGAGCAATTTTCAAATTAAAACCTTGCAATTAAACTCAACATTTAAAAAAGTTAATACGCAAAATAATTAACAACTTAATTATCCCGGACTTTATTAATTTTCCTATATAGGCCCCAGGCCCAGGACCAAAACGACACAAGCCTTTTTTTTGCTGCGACGCGTAGTTTTCGCAATATCGAATTCGTCCACCTTTCGTGAAACACCCTGTATATGATATAAGTGACCTCGGAACCCGCTAAAAAAACTACCAGTGATTTTTTTTTATGTACAATATAGAGTGTCTTTATTCTCACATTCAGACTTGGTAGAGAGACTCGCTTGAAGTGAAGCAATAATATGATTAGCAAAGAAGCAAATAACTTGTCCTATATTGACTCTTGTGAATTGCATGTGGACGGGTTCGGCAAACCGAACAAATCGGAATAAAATGCGGTTCGAATTTGAAAGCAGTGCTGATGATCCCATCTCAATATGTATACCTAATTATATCGACGTAGTATAATCGGTATAAATTATAAGTTACAAAATTAGTTTCCAGGCGAAGCGTAAAGAAATGCATTTCCTAATGCACCATAATTTATAAATTAAAAATGATAATAAAGTTGACAGGGCTGACATCTCACGAGTTCCTCGCTTGAAATAATCACATCCCCCTTCAAAAGGTTGGGACGTAATGTACGTACCGGGTGTCCCAAGTAGCGGCCAGGCTCTTTAAATCGACCGCTAAATTCGGTTTCTTAACTTATCGCGCTACGATTTTGTGCAGCGTTGCCCACAAATGGTCGCTTTTCTTTTTGTAAAATTTTCAAAGGGCGAACTTACCTGAGGAAAAAGTAGAAGAAAGAAAAAGGCTTAGCTCCTATGGAAACGCAGCGAAGTCACCGGTCTTCAAACAATACGGCGCCGTTTCGCACGGGAGACAACAGATGTCGCAAGCGGTCGCGACGCCAACTGCCGCCAACGACCGAGCATACGTCGCCGAAAGCCGGCGCCTTTAGCAGACGCTCCTTTTGGCTCAAAAGCGGAGCGAGCTTTTTGGATATCAGTTGCCAATGCATTATTTAATCATCCTTACTAATAAAACAGATTGAATGGACACATAATGCGATTAAACAAAATGGTACTTATGTCGTCTGCTTTGCAGTTCCTTGTTATTGCCGCGCCTGTTTTTGTTTTTGCGACTGTCGCCGAATGCGGAACGCTCGCCGCTTTTGAGTTGAAACGATTGTCTGCTATTTGACACCGGCTCTCGGCGCCATATGCTCGTTCGTTGGCGGCAGTTGGCGTCGCGACCGCTTGCGCAATCTCTTATCTCCCGTGCGAAACGGCGCTGTATTGTTTAAAGACCGGTGGCTGTCGCTGTGTTTCCATAGGAGCTAAGCCCTTTTTCTTTCTTTACTTTTTCCTCTGGTAAGTTAGCTCTTTGCAAATTTTGCAAAAGAAAATGCATCATTTGTGGGCAACCCTGCACACAATCGTAGCGCGATAGGTTAAGAAACCTAATTTTGCGGTCGATTTTTAAAGAGCCTGGCCTCTATTTGGGACACCTGGTAGATACGTCCAGACATGGCAGTACCTCAATTAACATTTTATTTATAGAAGTCCGAATCTACATTATTTCAGTAAGCGAATTTGTTTACGTAAAGAAAGAGGGCTCAATTGACTTTAGGAAACAAGAATTAAAAATTATTTATATGCTTGCGATATATTTTAAGACATTGACTGGAGCTTGGCGTAGTGTAACCTCAAACACCTTAGATATCTCCTTTCATGCAGTCTCATATTTCTCTTACAAAGAGTTAGCGGCAAATCACATGGTTGTAGGAGTGCCTGTCTGCTGGGACGTCTCTAATGACCAGCAAAATGGATGATTTCATTGGGTGCCTTGTTGAAGAGCTACATTTTGATATAATATGCAGCGTATGATCTCATATGTCAAAGTGGACGCAGATAAGCCATACTAACGAAATATTTGTAAAACTTTATCCAGTCGTTAAAAACGTGTTAACTAGAAAGTTTCCTTCACGCCATTCTTTCTAAATTCGCAGCGTAATGTTACAAATATCACGTAGCTAATCATCGACACACTAATTACATATACATCTCATACCAAGTTATTTACTTTTTAGAGTTCTAATCGCACAAATCAATGTCATGTAAAGTCGTTGAGCACAATGTCGCAGTTCATATGGCGGAAACGATGTAAAATAACCGGAATTACTCTGGTTGTCTAATGTAGGCTTCGCCATAATGGGACATTATTTGTAGACTTTTTTAATATACGTATCGTCTATAGAAATTCACTTTTTGAATAAGTCTTCAACTTTCAATTATTATGTTGTATGTGGTCTCGCAAACTGCGCTCTTGGTTTTGCGACTTGGCACCGTTGGTTCCTTTTTGAAACTTATGAAAAGCGCGGCGCTCATGGCGAGATAATCAATTTATGTGTAAATGTTTTATAGCACTGTGAGTGAGTGGGTCATATTAACATTATAGGGGCGTGTAAACATATATCGTTCAAGTTTATTGTAGAACGATAAAAATAATACGAGTGAGCTACTCCTGCGAGGAAACGATTTAGATAATTTTATGAATGCTATTAAGTGCACATCCGTTCTCGATAGGCAAACACTTAAAACATTTTACTGAGTCTATGCAGTGCAGTTTGTTTCTAGTTTACGTGTCTTATTTCCGTAGTATTCTAGCTAGGCAGTCTACGTAGTAGGTCGCGTCTACTGCTGCAACGGTCTTTAAAGAAATCTTTTTTTGCAGTTAAGTCACCATATTGAAAGAATGCTTCACACATACACATGTTTGCATTAATAATATTATGCTTTCGTTATGTTAACCTGTAATAAAATAAATAAATGCATACGGTTGTATTTCTACATGCTGAACACTGTCGTTGAGGTGAAAACGAGAGAAACGTTTGCTTTGGTCTTGAACAAAATAAAGATAACATATGACTGTTGAGGATGTTGATGTCTAGGGTGAAGCAGTATTTAGGTATTGAGGTAGTCAAATACCCGAGCACGCGACAGCTTCTATAAATAAAACGACGGGAAAGAAAGCGGTCGCGTGAATGGGAGGCAGAAAAAAGAAAGAACGAAGCATTATGAACCACTACAGCGGCTTAACGCACACCATGTAAATAGCAAACACATTATTTGAAAACAAAATTCCATAACGTTCATTACGCCCATCCATCTTCTTTGTACAGCATCCAATATGGTAATAACACTTCTGAATTTAATCGTCTTAATAGGTGTTGGGTCTTTCTTATTATGTATTCTTGTGCCCGTAATAGGTAGTCGTCCTAAGGAAAATGGACTGAACTCAAAGAAATTTCTGCCAGTCAAGGTTAACGTAAAATGTATGGTTATGCATTTTATGTAACAGTTTTATAAGGGAGCACAAATAGGATATTTAGCTAGAATATTTGAATTTTTTGTAGTAGTTTTGTTTGTTCCTGGCACCGGAGCATGTATATGCTGGGGGGTTGCAGTTTCAGAACATTTGTTTGAGGTGGCAGCACGCGCCGCACTCGAGCACTAATGTGACCAAACGGCAGATGAAGCGGAAGATATCAGAGGTTCCCA
The DNA here is from genome assembly GCA_037355805.1 of Ixodes ricinus. Lineage (NCBI taxonomy): Eukaryota > Metazoa > Arthropoda > Arachnida > Ixodida > Ixodidae > Ixodes > Ixodes ricinus. The sequence continues at coordinate 16,036 of JAZHYW010009367.1, read as the reverse complement.
AGGACACACGGATATTGGTAGATGCTTTTGAAGAAAACGAATTTTTGTTTCGTGCAAGACGTTCGTCATGTAACTTTCGCAGCGTAGTCTGCTAAGGGGTAAACACTGGTGGGTAGAGTGTCGCAGTGCTGGGGAAAGCCTCGGGCAGGTGGAGAGAATGCGCTTTTGTCAGAATTATGAGCGAATGGCTATAGATCTTGAAAGGAATGTCAGGGTACACAAACAAGGGTGCGATTTTAGAGGGGAGTTCCTCCTTTCCGTCTTCTTGAAGTATTTGGTAGCGTTAAACACCCTCCAAGAAATATGGCCGTAGCGCTCTTCTCCTGACGTCGCGAAGGAAAGGGCCATCGCGGGCGCGCGTTGAAGTGAAAGGCAAAGCGCGTGGATCGACCAAGTCGTAACGCACTTTTAGTCACATACGCGTGTCTTATTAGCTAAACTGAAAGCTGCACATAGCAACGGGCCAAAGAAGACATTTTGTTACGCGGGCAGGAAAATGCTACACCGCTACATATACGCTACGAAATGGCGCGAGGCATGCGTAAAAGGCGTCTATAGAAGAATGTGATTGCTTTAAGTCGAAATCATTGAGTCACGCAAATATTGCGGTAGGAATGCATATTTTATACAGAAATACTTCGACAAAATGGCGAAACACTTACGCGAGTGATTAGACAGAGCAGGAACCAGATCACAGCTAGAAATCAGGCAGACGTAGTCAGCACGCAAACACGGCTCGACAAGTGTCACTTACGATCATGTAAGCTATGTTATCGAGTGCAGTCACTACCAATTAAAATGTATGCAATTCCGACACTCGTATAATCACTCAAGACAGCTTGAGCTGATCAAATCCCCAATAATTTAATCAAAAATATATTAACTTTTTCCGTGTGGCCGGGGTACTACACTTACTATTTACAGACAGCTAACTTACTTCTCCCTGTGGGCTCGAGCTGCCTAAGAACAAAAAAGATATAACCTATTTTAGTAATACAATAATACTAATACCTTATTACAGTTAAGATTCTAGCATGCATAAACGCGGTAAAGGCAATAAAATAACATTAGTATAAATAAACACATAAGCACAAAAGAACGCACTTTCCAATAATCTCCCAAACTTGATATTTACCTTCCAGAAAAAAACTAGAATATTATCACGCATCACACAAACAAACGTTGACGCAAGAGCACACTGGATAACAAAGAACTATATTCCCTTCTATAACAAGATTTAAAAAAAACAATCGACGGCAGCATTTGTTTGGCTTCTTACATACCAAGAAAGCCCGTAAATAAGTTGTTTTTACCGGTCTTTCGTATCCATAGGGTCCACAATATCCATCAAAAAGCATTTGAACGGAAACTTCAAAGAGTGTCTCTCTGTCGAGAGAGGTTATCGACGAGTGTCATCGTTGACAAGTTGCCGCACACGTCACTCAAACGGTAGCAGGACTTGTTCCACGAATCCAAGTAAAATGCTGTATACTTTTGTCGACCCGAGCACAAAAACGCTACCCGAGACAGCGATGTCAAAATAAAAACGACGGAAAAAAACAAGTCTCAAAAGAACCTGCCGACGAAGAGCACCTACAGCAGGACGAAAAGGATTAACGCTGTCGACCCGTCTCTTGCTCCGGTGCGCTCCCTGCAGCGATGACTGGATTTTTTTTGGTTCCCTTTCTTTCTGAAATGTCTCAGCGTTCCTTTTCAAACACTCAGCAGCTCACACACAATGTAAATTTACCAGAATCGGAGCCCGTGTGAAGGAAGATGCCGCATCGGAGCCAGTTCATTCGAAACATTCGAAAAGTGTGGGGAGCTGCGAGACTGCACGTAGTCCCTGCGGTTACGGGGATGATAATCATAAATATTACTTTGGAACTTTCAACCTTGGTAGCGCGTTGTATATTACGTTTATATATATATATATATAATGATAAGTACAAGACTGCGGTTTTAAAACGTATATTAATGTCGTACAAACACGCACGAACACCACTAAGCCGCTCGACAAGAAACATTTCTTTCATTCCGACACCAGATATTTTCTCATGTGGTTGCGCCATGGCCTTCCTTCTCCGATATAGCGGCGTAACCACTCGGAGCGCAACGGCCTGATTTCTAGAGAGGTGTTGTAAGGATGCGCAATTTTTAAGTGAGGAGGAAACCTAAGAATGAAGGAGTAAAAAAGTGGTACTTTTGAGTTTCAATAATTTTCTCGTGCAATTGAGTCATGCCAAAAATCTTTTTTGTAGTTGGTACTACACTTGACACTGAAATATATCACTAAAATAAATACATTTAAGTATTTTTGTAACGTTGGGAGTGAAATTAAAAATGGCCAGTTATAGTTTCGTCTCTGTAGACGAAGCGCTAACTCGCTGAAACACGGAAATCCCATTCTGGAAAATATTAAGCAAACGAAGAGAAAAATAAATAAATTAATAACGTATAGCGTAAGCTTCTTTTAGGTCGCCCTGTTCAGAGACCGGCATCATAGGTCGGCACAGAATATAGTGTTTTCACACGCTCTCCAACCCTCTTCCGCCTAACATCACAGGAGCCATATTCTAAATTTTGGGCTGAGAAAAATTAATTAAATTGGGATTTTACTAATAACATATCGTTTGGAGGACCAAAAAGAAAGAAGCTAGGAAGACAGACAGCACTGCTTTTCGATACGAAATGTTTTAACCATAGTGGACTGCGTTGTATCTTTTATCCTCAAAAGCTCTCCGGTTTTCCACTGTGGTAAATCCGCGGTACCGCAAGAAAGGCAGCTGGCCCCAGCTCACCCATTGGACATGAACATCTCGCCACTATACTATGCTGCTCATCCCATCACTGACAATGCGGTGGGAGCTACGCGCTTGCCGGACCAAACAGCCGCCTTCATTTATTCAAACGGCCCCATTCCCTGCGCGTGGGTATGCGCGATGGAGCTTGATCCACGAAGAAAAGGATAGAAGAGAGTGGCTCGCCCAAAAGAGCACGCAGCTTCCACAGCAACGGGCAGGCAGCGGAGGCAAGGGAGCAGAGGGGGCAAATTTTGTCCGAATTTTGAGCGAGCGGATAATTTTCTAGGAGGAGAACGCCGACGTCCGGGTGCACAAATGAGGGTCCAGTGCGAGACCGGGCGATTTCTCGCTTCCCTTCTCTTGAACTGTTTGGTAAGGCTGTGTGATTTGTGAGTTGACGAATGCTGAGAAGGAAGAAGTTCAACAATGGTTTCATGGCCCCTTTAAAGTTTCCACCATTGCAGCGGGGAATGTGTACTCCCAAACTTCACTCTCATTTCCTAGACATAAAAAATAAAACTATATATATTTTACAAACTATTTCAGGAGGTGATGGTGACTACATATTACATCCCAAAAGAAGAAAATCTAACATTTATGCCTTTGGGCTTGTTGACGTCCTTAATAATAACGCTGCTTATAAGTTTATTCCTATCAACACTTATTACCATGCCCTTTAGAGCCATAAGGTTCTTATATCACTGCTGTTAAATCGCATACTTTACTTCTTTATTTATGGTGTGAAACACAGTAGGTTGGAAAATTAATTCAAAGGACGACGGCAAAAACGAAGCGGGTCACATCGTTTTCTTTTTTTTTATATTTCAGTCATGAAAACTGTTTTAAATGCACCATAAAAACGATAGGTCCCTGTCGTTTCTCCCAGGGGATAAATATTTAGAGCAACTGCTTTGTAATTATGTTGCACTCGCTGAAATCTCTTAGCATCACAAACGTTTGAGAGTTCCCAGCGTTCACGGCGCGTTAAGCCATATAGTTTAACGCGTGCCATGCGTGCACTGAATAGCTGTTCCTAGAACGCAGTGATAGAACCGAGATTCGGGTGGTAAATATAGCGACCTTCCAGAAACTTCCATATTCTCAAGCTTTTCTTTCTCAGTGCGCACCTAAGTGAGGCTCCTCATCGCTTATCCGTCTAGTCACATAACCTCGCCGTAAAACATTTAGCGTGTATCACCTCACTCTTCTCTCCACTCGTCAACCAATCAGTGTCGAACCTTGCGGCCACGCTTTTATCTAGGCTTCATGAAATTTCGAACACACAGCACCTAGCCAAGAACGTTTCATATTTATCATCAACGGATCCTTTGTTTGCCCCTCTAATAGAAAACCGTTCGAAACTGGAACAGGCTGAAAACTGGTCGACCAGTTCAGGTGTCTTGGTATTATGAGATACGGGCATATTTTGATTCGTGTATCCATTAAATACCGACACGCAGTTGATACAATACATGTTTAATACGGGTACCCGTTTCATACCAGCAGCTGTTTCACACGATTACAAATCTGATACGAGTACAGTTTGGCACAAACACCAGTCTTGGGTACGTTACTTCTAAAAAGTAATTCGTTACAGTTACAGTTACTTTCAGAAAGAAGTAGCGAAGTTACCGTTACAATTACCGCAACAAAAGAGTAACTCGTTACAGTTACTGTTACTTTTAAAAAGTAACGACGTTACTTTTAGTTGCTTTCTATAACACAAAAATTAGGAAAAACTAGAAAATGCCCCTCTACAAGTTTTATTCCATAAAATGAAAGAAGTACGCTTTTTACTTCATATTGTAACTTAGCAACAGTTGCTTTTCGAAATTAGTGTTTGAAAGCCAGGTAGTGGTGCAAATCAAAATGCGAAACATCCGCAGTTCCCTCCCGCATGTGTTGCTGTTTCACGAGTTGATTCACCCCCATTAAAAAGCGTTTGCACACAAAAAATAAACACCAACTTCCCGGGGAACCATGGGGTGACGCGGAGCATCGCGGATCGTAATTAATTTATTCCCTTCTTGACTGATTTCCTTTGGCAGGCCGCATTTGGGCTGCGGCGGACGCGAGCGGCCGAGAAACGCTAGCAGACGACAGCCGCAGAGTTGCGGGAAAGCCCACCCCACTGGAAAGCCCTGGCGTGGCGCTGCGACCCGCGCGCCCAAAACTATCCTCCTTTCACTCCTCCGGGAGAACGCGCGCAGCGCGCTACCGCTGCTTATATTCACACTTGAAGGAGAGGAGACTAGAGGAGGGAGAGTTGCGCATGCGCGCGCGGTGTGAGTAGAAGCGAACGCACGCGAAGTGCACGCAGCTGGTAGAGAGAGAGAGCGGAGAGAGTAACGCGCAGCTGTTGGAGAGAGGGAAGGAGGAGAGTTGCGAATGCGTAGTGTGAGTGCGGACGACGCCGACGCCGACGCCGCGGGACATAGACCCGAGCAAGAAGTATGCTCCGCATCTAAAAATCCACAAATTAGATAGTGCTTCAAAACACTAAGATGTAAGTGTTCAGTCACAAAGTACAAGCCCGTATGCGTGAAGATAACTAGATTTTGTTTATCAAATCTACACGTGGCTATATTCGGGTCGTGACTCGCGACAAAGAACGTATTCATCAAGTTTGTGCAAGGCCAATTTGACACTCGAAATGTCGGAACAGACAATTTGGAAAGTGCAAGATGTAGCTAAATAGTAATCGTTCAGTGATATATTATTCATGAAAATGCTGAAAAGTAACGACAAAAGAAACGTCGTTACTTTCATCGTTACCTCAGAAAAAAGTAACTTGTCATAGTTGCAAGTTACATTTTTTAAAAGTAACTTGTTACAGTTACAAGTTACCAAAAAAGTAACGAAGTTACAGTAACGCGTTACTACCCAAGACTGACAAATACCCATCCCTACTAAAACAAACAAAAAATTGATATTTGAATAGTTTCGTATCGGTCCTCGCTCAATCGCACCTGTAACCAATTCAAGCATTATTTTAAACGTGTAACCAATGTGCCCCGTCCGATTTGGTCCAATTGCTCTCTTGCCTGGTCAAGCAGTTCACAAGGTATGAGAGTAGCGGTATGCGTGAAAGGCTTATTTTCAAACATTACTCGTGTTATACGAAACCTCCTTCGGCAGTATCCAGTTGCAACGCGTAATGACGGATGGTTTTAGAAACTTCCACCGCGCACACCCACTTCACGAATCACCCGGAACTGGGAGCGGCTGTCAGTGGCATCCAGGACACCAACCCCGACCGCTATCAAAATTGACCACGTCGCATCTCCTTCCTCAGGTACTCGACGGATCCATTCTATCCCCACTGCGTGACCGTGCTATAACTTTTCGCTTTCGTTCCTTTGCACAATCCGAGCTAAAAATACGAATTTTGTGCACCAGTCAAAGAAGAATGTCGTAGGTAGAGAAAACCAGTTATCGTGTTTTCACCTTTTACTCAGGTAAGTCCGTTCCTTCAAATGTTGATGCAATGATTCTACCACCTTCAGGCACATGTTATTAATCGTAGCAAGATGCGTAACCAAGCCGATTTATGCGGTCACTTTAATGGCTTCACGCAGATTCGGAACCCCACGGCAGAGCTGAAGTGTTGGTGTTGAAAGGCCTTAAAGCATAATCAATATAATGATGTATATATAACAAATATACTCAGCAGATATTGTACAGGCGATTCTCTTACTTATATATAATAATTTCAATTTTCGAGTCTTAATTCCTTTAAAAATTAAATTTGAACTTATCTACAGGATACTATTAACAGCTTCCACCACTCTTGGTAGTTTCAAACAGCGACATGTCCTCCAGAAGTGGAGCATAAATGGCTCTGGTTACTGCCTAGTCCGGTGCTCTAGTTGTCGGAGGCACACTGATCCCGTCACTTGAAGCCTGCTTTCCACTCTTTCTGGTATTTCGGAAAACGTTTTGGTAACATGCTTGCAGCACCAGCTGAATGACTTGTTTGTTTGTTTGTTTATACCAATATTTAAGACATTACGGTACAGAGATGTCTCAGGGGACATGGCTAAAGGCATAAATGCCTGACGGGGCCATGCCCCCTTTGGTAACAACGGTAGCAAAAACATGAAACAAATGAGGAGTGATACTATTTCACTCCAAACAGAAAATCTATACAAAACAAAACAAATCACATCACAAAACAACATAACGTGAAAGGACAACTTTTTAGTTTACATCCTAAGTATTTTGCCTAAAACACATCCGGTTTTACTCCCCTGTGAGTAAATGTTCTTTAACAATATTTTTATATTGATATAGTGATTGTACGCAATCTAATGAAGCTAAAATATACGGGTACTGGTTTAAATGGTCTGGTATCAGAAAACTCAACCTTTGGTCTCCATAATTCGTTCGCGAACGCGATTTCATTAATAAATGTCGCCTTAAATTATACGGGCTATCTTTCGCGTGGTAACACGCGAAACATGGAAACACGAGGCATAAAAAACCATGGCTTAGCGCCACAGCTAATAAGAAAATAAAGTCCTGCAAATATTTAGAGCAAATCTTCGAAGATTCATGTCAACCACCCAAGAATTGTGAAGCAAGATGGATCTTGCAGCGCAGTAATCCTCAGTCAAATTGCAGGCACCTCGGTGTGGTTTACAACCAGATAACTCGGGATCAGAGGACCAGAACCATGTAACAAATCCAACATCCAAGTAGAAGTTAATAAGAGATTAAATTAAAACAATATATATAATTCACTGATAAACAACATGAACATGACAATCCCAACCCGCATCGCTCACAATACCAAGTTAAATGTCAGTCAAAGAAACAATGCTCTTATTCAATATAGAACTGTGGCTCGGACAAAAGGCTACCATTTAATGGCTCGTCCACATTTGCGAAATACACACTCGCCGCCGACTGGATTCGCTCGCCAAAAAACGATCGGGCCGTTCAGATTTGTTGCCGCCTGCGGAGTGCGTGGCGCGAGCGTCTGGCAGTTTTCCGAACAGACGAGAGCTGACGAGAGCTTCCAAACCTCCTCCTTGCCCGCGCGTGTCTCGTCGTTATCGTTACCAGCTCGTCAGCGGAGATCGAACTTCAGCAAGCGCCACTTACCACGTGCGTTCTGATTGGCTTGCGGCGAGCGAAAACTTTTTTCCGGCGTTCAGAATTGGTCCCAGAGCGATCTTGCTCTCCGCCGGAAATTCTGTCTGCTTACGTCGCCGGGCGTCAGAATTCTCGCGGATCCGGCCGCCGGTTCGCAAGTGTGAACGAGGCATTAAACATACCTTAAGTAGCCGTCACAACGTTAAACTCCGCTGTGCAAACGGAAGTGTGAACAGCAACTTACAATGGCCACATGAAAGCCCTTGCCTCCCAAACTAAGCTCCGCAACACAAGTGCCCTATAATGATAGAGAGAACCTAGCCGCGCACCTATTATTTCAACAATCTGCTGACTTGATGTGTCTGCTTCAGTCTGTTGGTCAGGAATTGTGAGCTGAAAAATTAGAGAGGCACTAAACGACTTGCTGCGATACCCAACCCAAACATTCAGTATAACTTTTAGCTATCTGGATTATGGAACTGGATATACATCTAGGTTCTATCTAGATTTCAAGTGTTCAGAAATTGTGCCTTTGTTTGCAGTATGGATTTACGTTTTCAATAAATTATTCTAATTAAATTTTCAGTCCCATAATTCTGGTAGTGAAAATATAAAATGCGTTTTTCACGGGGCGGTGATCATGACTTTATCTCCGGATTCTAAGCATCATAAGATACAATTATTAGAATCATGCCTGGGACATAAATCTATTATAATCAGCACCAAAAATCGTTTTCGTCTTAACTAATTCAGACAAGTTCATAGATTTTTACCCTAAATAGACCACATGCGGAAAGTGGTTTTGAGCCCCTTTAACGAAGTAGAAAAAAGTCAAGCAGTGCCTATATCTAGAGTTTTAAAGAAATTCCTGCTGCACCTATAATGCTGTACATCGGCTTGAGAATGAGCATTAAGGACTCACATAAGGATGTTGGTCGCAACTTTAAGTTTTGATTGGTCCTGCTGAGTCTGCTCAAAACTGATCTCGTTCTAGGGGTCGATTAACTGAAAAGAAACATGTGTAAAGGATGGAAGTGTTCTAAGTTGAGCGAATTAGTATGACGACATGGTGAACAGAACAGCGCACATAAAGACAAGGACAGAGAGAAAAAACACCCAGCGCTTGTATGTTCTGCATGTTCCTTTTCTCTGACCTTGTCTTTTTGTGCGCTGTTCTTTTCACCATGTCACAGCGCTTGTGTGTTTCGCATGTTCCTTCACTCTTTCATTGTCTTTTTCTGCGCTGTTATGTTCACTGTCTAGAGGCTAGTTTACAAATTTGCAACTAATTATTACAAAATAAGAATAAATAATATTTCGTTTTGTTTATCTTTTTCGACTGCTTACGACTGGTAGGACCGCTGCGCCGATAATAAACAGGCGCAAGAGGCTTAAAATGTTTTTTTCTTGTGTTAGAAGAGAGGCGACGCGGGTGCGCATGCCCTGGCGAACGAGATTGTTTTCAACTGCTCGCAAGGCACCGCCGTGTCTCGTAAGACTGCGGCAACCACGGCCGGACCCCGAGGCCGAGAGTCTCCGGCGCAGGCAGGAAAGGTACTCCGGTATTTGCTGATCGTTCTGCGGTACCAGGGCTCGGAGCTCTCAGCGCTGTTCGAGCTTGCTTTGGAGCCTTTAAGGACTCCGTGCGACATGCTAGTCGTGAATCGCTGGGCCTAGATGTGGGCCGTTCTAATCGAGCAGCTTAGTTATATTCAGCTTACGTATGGCAATATAAGCTTGCGTATCTTCTGACCAGAAAATAGGCGGGCAACACACCATAGCGTGCCCAATACCACTCCCAACCACTGCCGATGAGATTGACCGACACCTAATTGTGAGCAGTTTACCCTCTCCCGCAGCGAGCGCTTTACCCTAATACTTTTTCTATAAATGCGCATTCTTCATTTCGATCCACCTCCCTCTAAAGAGTTGAATGCGATATGCTTCCCTAACGCAGAATGCCTGTTACATGACCGCAATGAATACCATAATTAGAGGGGATGCATTGAACGCGATAATTGAAGGACACTATATGTCTTTGTACATGGAGTTATACATTGTTTAAGTTATGGCTCTTCAATGGACCATGTTTGCATTCGTCGCAATGAGCTGACGGGATCGCAAAACAACCGGATATAAATGTGAGTTCTCCCGATGCGAAATCATTAGAGTGGATTTTTGCATTAACGGGACGCACAGGAGAGGAAGACCACAACACAGTCTAATTATAAAAATGTGGTATCTTGCATCTCAAAGCAACACACATGCTGTGACGGACAAAATGTACAAGGGATCTGAATTATGATCATCGTGTATTTTCAACATGGTCTAAAAACGGATGCACGAATTGGAACAAAAAAGTTACTCAAGTAATGATCACATGCATGTTAGTTTGCCATCTGCGGGCAGTCTCCGACTGTAAATAAGATGGGGAATATTATTACAGGACCTCACACAGCTGGCCATACCAAGAGTGTCGCCAAGTCGCTGTAAGAGAAGCAGGTGTGCACGTTAGCACGCTTCGAACAAAAACAATACCCGGGTTTACAAGAATTTGAATTAGTGTCATCGACTCCAGTTGTTACGCTCCATGCAGGCATGTAAACGGATTAATGCGCTAGGGAAATGCGTCGCATTCGAAGCGCTAGACGGAGGTGGATCGATAATGGCGAATGCGCACTCATTCATCCCGTGTAAATGTAGGTCCCATCGCATCTTGGAACAGAGGGATTGTGGGAATGAGCATGCTGCACGAGCGGGTGAAAACATGGCGGCGGCCAATCTGGTTGGCGGCGGCAGGAAACGTGCACGGTCATGGGTGTCCCTTCACAATTTTCTCTCGGTGCGCCTCGTGACGGAAACGCAGATTTAACTTTGAAATGTAACACGAAACCTTCGCGTGGGACTTGATGTGCATTCATGTGAATGTTGGCAAATCGGCTCAATTTCTTACCTAAAGCACGCTCCACATAATCATTAGATTATTATAACACATCAGGACTGAAGGGTGTCTTTTCTACAAATTATTGGTGTACTTACTGCTCTTCTGCCGCGCTGCTGGCTTGAGCTTGTGTTACCCGCAGGAGTGATTTACTAAGAAAGTAGAATTTGCTTCAGACCGGCATTGTCGTCTACAAAGCCGGAAGCTGGGCGACTTCATATTGCATTACTTTGCTGTAAAAACCACGCCCAAGCTAGCATTGAGGCAGAAGCGCAATAAATAAACCAATAGTGGACTTGGTGTCACCCTGAACACGCGACAACAAGTATTTTAGAGCGCATTCCTTGGGTGTCCGTTTCCGGGTTTCGCGGCGTCGGCGTCGCCATCGGCGTTGGTGTAACCGCGCTAAATTAGGTGAGAAAATTGACGTCACGTGACCTCAGCGCTAACTCAATTCCCCGCTAAATATAGAGGGGAAATTATGTTTTCCGGCTAGATTTAACTGACAAATTCAGTTTCTCCGCTAGATTTAGCTGAGGAAAATTGACGTCGCTGTGAACTCAACACCAATTTAATTTCCCGCTAGATATGTGTGGGGAATTGAATTGGTGTTGAGCTCACGTGACTCACTTTTCCCGCTAAATCTAGCAAAGAAACTAAATGTGTTTATAGGTGACGTGACACCAAGTCAAGTAACGTCATTTTCCCACACTAAATTTAGTGGGAAAACTGAATGAATGAGGAGGAGAGGAGGTTTTGGAGGATGTAGGGGTCGCCACCCTAGTGCTAGTTTGAACTATAGATGTTGCTGGTGGCGACTTTAGAAAGGTATATAAGCGCAGGCACTCTGACCATAAAGGTTCTTTTGGCTGGCACGAACAGCTTCGTACTTCTTCGTCTTCCAACATGGTGTCAGAAGTGGGATCGGTGGCATCGGGGGAAAGTGACCTCGCGCTGGCCCTTCTAAGGCAAGGCCTACCATGCGGCCTGATCGGACTTCGTTCGCCGGGCTCCCCCGCCGTCCTGGTTCCCTTTCTTCGCCATGGCCACCGGGGATGAGTCCGCCGTCATGCCCACTACCTCGTCCGCCGCTTCGTTTCCACAAACGGTCCAGCTACGTCCTCCACCGGGTTTCGACTTCGACAACCCCAGCGCCTGGCCCACCTGGCTTCTACAGTACGAGGATTACACGTTCGCCACTGGACTCTACGCCGCTTCGCCGGAGGTTCAGGTGCGCTCCATGCTCTACTGCATGGGTCCGCAAGCCAGGGTAGTCCTCGCGTCCACCGCGCTGAGAGAGGCCGACTTGAAGGACGTCGTCGTTGTCAAAAAGCGTTCTTCGACCACTTCGTCCACCCGCCCAACGAGCTCTACGAGTCCGCTCGATTCCACCGTCGCATGCAGCAACCAGGTGAGACGGCTGACGCTTTCTTCACCGCACTCCGCACCTTGGTCAAGCGCTGCAATTACCCATCTGCTGACGTCGAAGAGCGGCTCGTCCGCGACCGTTTCCTTGTTGGCTTGCTTGACCGCAAGCTCTCGAACCAGCTTTGTCGGAATCCGCGGATGACCCTGCACGAAGCGCTCACACATGTTCGCCAGCACGAAGATGCAGATAATGAGCGCAAGGCTCGTGACTCTACAGAATCGTCCTCGCTCGCTGTTGACGCGGCCCGTCTACGCAAAGGGAAGTCGGCGCAGGCTCCGGCTGATAAGACTAGTCAGCTGTGCCCTTTTTGTAGGCGTGCTTCACACCCACGCGCTGACTGCCCGGCTCGCCGTGCATCCTGCAACTTTTGCCGCAAGACTGGCCATTTCGAAGCAGTTTGCCTCAAGAAAAAGCGAGCTTCTGAGAAGTCGGCACCGAAATCATCGAAACCTCCGAAAACTTCAGCCAACTCCATCGAGCTACACGCTGTGGCTGAGGAGCGTCAGAACGCAAAGTTCCTCGACGTGCTCGTCGATGGCCACACACTTTCGTTCAAAGTGGACTTCGGCGCGGAAGTTTTAGTCGTGCCCAGCACATTTCCTGGTGTCCCTTCCAAGCTCCAGAAGCCAGAGGGCGAGTTAAAAGGCCCTGGCAACAACAGTCTGCCAGTCCTGGGCACTTTCCTTGCAACCTTGTCGTGGCACGGCAAGTCAGTCAAGCAACTGCTGTACGTACTGGCAACAGAGACTATTCCACTGTTGGGCTTCCCTGCAATCCAGGCCTTGGGAGTCTGCAAGTTTCTTGACCATGTTTCGCGGCCTTCAGAGCCTTCAGGAGACTTGTACCTAGACCCTAAGCTCTTCCGCGGTCTAGGGACACTCCAGGGAGAGTACACGATCCGCTTGCAGCCAGGCGCTACGCCATTTTTCCTGAGTGTGTCCCGACGCATTCCTCTGCCGCTTCATGATGTCGTCAAAGCAGAGTTGGACAAGCTTGAGGCTGACGGAGTGATTCGTCGCGTCGACACCCCAACGGACTGGTGCGCCGGGTTGGTGGTCGTCCCCAAGGTTTCGGGTGGCTACAGGCTGTGCGTCGACTTAACTCGCCTCAACAAGGTGATTCTCCGGGAACTGTCACATGCTACCCATAGTGGAACAATGTCTTGGGTTGCTGGGGGATGCAACTGTTTTCTCCAAATTGGATGCGACGTCAAGCTTCCATCAAGTCAAGCTGTCCCCCGAGTCGCAAGAGTATACGACGTTCATAACCCCTTTTGGCCGGTACTGCTTTCTGCGGCTGCCGTTCGGAATCGCCTCTGCCCCAGAGTATTTCCAACGGCAGATGTCCCGGATTCTGGAAGGCCAAGCGGGCGTCGCGAACATGATAGATGACATTCTGGTTTTTGGCAAAACCCGCTTGGAACATGACCGCCGTCTCCGGGAAGTTCTTGACCGGCTGACTAAGGCAGGAGTCACGCTGAACCGCGAAAAATGCTCGTTCGCTACCAACAGTGTGAAGTTTCTCGGGGTAGTCGTCGGCGCCCAAGGCATTTCTCCAGATCCCGACAAGGTGGCGGCAATCCAAGCCATGACTCCGCCAGATGACGTCGCAGGCGTCCGTCGCCTTTTGGGTCTTGTCAACCACATCGGTCGCTTCCTGCCACACATTTCAGAAGTGACAGAGCCGATGAGGGCATTGCTGCTCAAGAACGCCGTATGGACCTGGGGCCCTGCCCAGCAGTCTGCCTTCTCCAAGCTGAAGCAGCTACTCTCCTCCGACCTCTGCGTCGCACGGTATCATACTGCGTACAGAACAACAGTATCAGCCGACGCTAGTTCCTTCGGCCTAGGAACGGTACTCCTGCAAGAGCAACCTTCGGGTGAGCGTCGGGCTGTAGCCTTCGCGTCAAGGTCACTTACACCTACAGAACGGCGCTACAGCCAAACTGAAAAGGAGTCTCTCGCCGTGACATGGGCCGTGCTTCGGTTTGACCAGTACCTGCGTGGGCTAAGCTTCACCGTTGAGACAGATCACTTGCCTCTCGTCGTCCTGCTCGGGGGAAAAGATCTGGAGTTGTTGCCACCCAGGATTCAGCGTATGCGTATAAAGTTGATGCGCTACCAGTTCGACCTGAAACACGTGCCAGGCAAGCTTCTGGCCACGGCAGACACACTTTCCCGGGCACCTTGTGACGAACATCCTTCCTCGACGGCACGATCCATCGAGCTTTTCGTCAGCGAAGTCGTCAAGGGCTTTCCCCTACAATCGCTAACCGGCTAGAAGAAGTTCGTCAGCGTCAGACGGAAGACTCAGAGTGTACCTCAGTCGCCCGCTACTGCCAGGAGGGATGGCCGGACAAAAGAAAGCTCTCTCCCAACCTAGTGCCCTACTGGAAGGAAAGAGGAAGACTGACAGTCTCCGATGGTCTACTTCTTTTAGACTGTCGCCTTGTAATTCCTGCCGCTCTGCGCCACAACATCCTGGCCCTGCTACACGAAGGCCATCAAGGACAGCGGCGCTGCAAAGAGCGAGCTAGGGAGAGCGTCTGGTGGCCCAACTGTACCCTCCACATCGAGGATTTGGTCAACAACTGCGCCAAATGTGCCGAGACAAGGGTGGTGCATCCAGAGCCACTTATTTCAACACCGACACCCGACCGACCATGGCAGCGTCTGGGCATCGATTTGTTCCAGTTAAAAGGACGCGACTACGTCCTTGTAGTCGATTATTACTCCCGGTTCCCGGAAGTGGTCTCCCTGGGCTCCACGTCGGCGTCGGCAGTCATCGCGGCAGTCAAGAGCTGTTTCGCTCGTCACGGCATTCCTGATGTGGTCAGGACCGACAATGGACCCCAGTTTTCCTGTCAGGAATTCACGGACTTTGCACGCCTATATGGATTCAGGCACAAGACAAGCAGCCCGCGATACCCGCAAAGCAACGGCGAGGTGGAGCGCATGGTACGCACGGTGAAGGATCTCCTCAAGAAGGCTGACGACCCGTACCTGGCGCTCCTAACCTTCCGAGACACTCCTGGAGTCACTGGCGTGTCACCCGCGCAGCTTCTAATGGGTCGACGTCTCCAGACACGACTTCCTGCGCTGCCCGAAAATCTTACACCTGTTCAACCAAGCCACCAGAGTTTCAAAGCACAGGACGCAAGAGAAAAGACCCGCCAGGCTCGTGATTTCCATCGCCGGCACAGCGCCAGTCCCTTGAGCCCTCTGCAGCCAGGTGACATGGTCTGGGTGACTGATGCAAACTGCCAAGCTCGAGTCCTCAGCCCAGCCCAACGTCCACGTTCGTACGTCGTGGAGACGCCTAGCGGCATTCTTCAGCGGAACCGCCGTCATCTTGTGCGCTTTTCGCCATCAGACAAGACACAGACAGAGAAGACACCGGATGAGCAGCCTTCACTGCCTGAGTCAAGACCATCCTCAGAATTACATCCAGCAGCTGATGATCCGGCGGAGCCGCCGCAAGAAGAGCATGCAACCTCACGTCGGGATTCGGCGCCCTTCCGAGACGGTGTGTTGAGGACACGCTATGGACGCTGCATCAAGTCACCGAGACGGCTGAATTTGTAAATATGTTGTAACTAAAAGAGTAAATGTCCAGGATGGGAGATGTAGGGGTCGCCACCCTAGTGCTAGTTTGAACTATAGATGTCGCTGGTGGCGACTTTAGAAAGGCATATAAGCGCAGGCACTCTGACCATAAAGGTTCTTTTTGGCTGGCACGAACAGCTTCTGTACTTCTTCGTCTTCC
>JAZHYW010009366.1:0-7500 GCA_037355805.1 Ixodes ricinus | reverse complement strand
ATGCCTGATGTACGACGGAGTGGTTTCAAATGAGTATAGAAAGATAGGAAAGCATGCATGGTCGTTTACTTAGGCAAGTTCATATATATATATATATATATATATATATATATATATATATATATATATTATATGACATCTTGGGGCTAAGTAGGCTGTAGGCGTATTTTTTATAAAAGTAGAAGCCCGGCCATTCTTTAACCTATTCACTTTTATGTCACGCTTGAAGAAGGAGGGTCCCCCTCCGAAACGTCGCGGTTTCTGTAACAAGTTGAATTAAACCTTCACAGTTTGTTTGACCCTCGGTGGCTTCTACTTTTATATATATATATATATATATATATATATATATATATATAGAGATATGCGGGGTGACGGTAGAAAACGAACCAGGAGGATTTTATTCGACGTTTCGACCTGAGACAGGTCTTCCTAGAGACAGGCACGGCCGACAGACCTGTCTCAGGTCCGAAGCGTATCGCATCCTCTGGTTCGTCTCTGCTCGTGCATATCTCCTCTTTTTGCAACTTCGGCCTTCAACAACATGCCCCTATATATATATATATATATATATATATATATATATATATATATATATATATATATATATATATATATATATATATATATATATATATATATATATATATATGGGTGGTTCAAGTCACCAGGCTCGATCTAAAATGGACCGTAAAAATCGACGCCTGCACGTAGCCATCTAAACTTTTCGTCAAGAGTGTATTTTGCAGGTCGGTTTTTTCTTGTAAAATTACAAAGCGTAGTTCTCTTTTAGCAAAAAATAGGGCCAAGAAACTTGCCGGGGTCTACGGCGGGCGGCGACTCAGACGACAAAGTCCAGTAGCGGAGTGTGTTTGGCGTTCGTATTGATAGATGGCGTCAGGAGCAGCGTCTGAAGGTGCAGCCGACCAGCGAAAAGATAGCAGACGACACGCAGACGAAATCCGTAGGCAGCAAAAGCGCCGCCGTTATGCCGACGCGTTTTTTTGTAAGTTTTGCATTTATTGTTTGCATCTATTTTTTAACCGAAGGTACATTTCAAAGGATTATATTCATTTTAATAAACCACGGTGGTCGCGAGCCGTCGCGATAAGGAGGTAGCGCCATCTATCAATACGAACGCCAAACACACCCCGCTCACTGGACCCTGTCGTCTGCGTTGCTGCCTGCCGTATGACCATGGCAAGTTTCTTGGCCTTATTTTTACAGAAAAGAGCTACGTTTTGTAATTTTACAAGAAAAAACCGACCTGTGAAATACACCTTTGACCGAAAAGTTTAGATTGCCACGTGCAGGCGTCGATTTTTACGGTCCATTTTAGATCGAGCCTGGTGACGCGAGCCACCTATATATATATATATATATATATATATATATATATATATATATATATATATATATATATATATATATATATATATATATATATATACGTATAGTATTCAGTGTGTAACAAACTGAAACAAAATATAAAATTGAGGATTAAAAAAACAAGAAGCATTCTTTGGTATTTTAAAACGAATTTTGAGCGCTCCAAAGTGCGTTTCAGAAGAACTCAGACTAATCATATTGCTATCATCATCGTTACGGAGACGTTAAAAGTCAAATGCGGCAGCATTCTTTTTTCTTTTTCTGGCTTAGTGGTCTTGTTATTCACTGTTCGCTTGCCATAGATATGGCGACACCTTCACTGCTGTGCCCTGAGAATAACCGAAAACTCAAACAGCTCAGCGTATTTATTTTCCCCTTTTTTTCGCATTTTACGCCGATATTTGCTCAACAGAAAAGGCTATGGTTTGATTTGTGCGGACCAGTTCGCATCAACTCTGCCGCCCGAAAGAATGTGAAAACGATTTCTCAAAAGTTCATGACGTAAAGCTGCTTTATGAGCAGGTATTAGGAAATCAACGTTGGGCTTTTCCCACAGGTGGCTCTACGGTTCCTGTGGGAGAACAGGACCCTCAAGAGCGCGATCGACTATCCTCGTCTGCACGTGGACGTGAAGGCAGCAGCATCAATACGAGCACCGCATGATACCGGTACGCTATGGAGTCATATCTTTGTGCGTTGCACTCGCGCATGTATCACACTGGCGCACATGGGCGTGACGCAGAAGCGAACACGTAGAAGTAAGCGCGCGTACGCAAAGTCACGTATAATTCGCGTCGTCACGAGATGGTTAGAAGGCTGAGCCAATATCGAAAAGGCAGTAATCGCTCAGTCCCCTGCCGCGACCGGCGACAAAAGCCAGAAACTGTGGCGGCGCGAACGCGCCTACAGTTTCTGCGATCGTGCGGCGCTGCATGTTTGGGAAGGCACTCCAAACGAATGTGTCTTTAAACGAAGCAGTGTAACGCAACTAACAATTACGAGCCCTGCAAAACGTTCTGAATAACGGTATAACCCAAAACAGAAATTCCCTCGCGCGTGCACTGCCAATAATTGCAATCGGGAAGTCCATTCAACAGCCCAAAAAACTACGAAAAAGGAGCATACTATTGTCTTTTCGCAATGAGGTCATCAGACAGTGGATGTAGTAGCTGAGTCATATAATCTACGACCGTACTAAGTCGTACAGTCGTAAAGTCGGAGCACAAAACCTGGGCAGACTGGCGGTCAGCAAAGGCAGAATTGGCTCGACGATCAACGATATGCACTAGCCAAGAAAAGCGAAAATCCAACGGTGAGCTTGCTACATGGTTTTACACCATGATTTCCCGTGCGCCTGCTCGCTGACTCTGGTCAGTGCGCTTTGAAATTAATTTATTTTGCTACAGATACGAAGCGGTCAGGGAAAGAGCACATCACAGGTGACGTGATGTCGACGGCGTCACGTCGTCGACATCTGAAAACAACAATTCCTATTGTAGAGGCAATCGCTTTTTTCCGTTAAAACGGCACGATGCACGAACGCTGCCAACCAGAACCATGCGGTAACAGGAGGACCAGAGCCGACAGTCCCTGACACCGTCCCCGCCGCCGTTCCCGCTCCTCTGGTTCTCCGTTCGTCCGCGAGAGGGCGAGCAGCGGGCTGCAGTTACGAATAGAGCGACTCAATGTGCACGTGTCTTAAGGCACTTTATGTTTTACTGGGACACTTTAAACAGTTTTTCAGAGCGTAATCTGCTCAGAGCCATAACCTTGCTTCGGGCTCTCTGCCCGGAGATTTCTACCGCGCCGTTCTTCTCAAGCCCTGGGTTGGTGTAGAGGCGCGAATATGTTGTTCTCTTTGAGAATACCGTGTGTAGTCAATCCAGAAGTGCGAGAGCGGTTTAAATGTTGAACACTTCGTACATCAACGCGATATATGCTTTTTGAAGAAAATGAACCTGAGTGAAATGCGTGTCATTATCTTCTCTTTTATTTCCCCCTATTCTTACAGAGGATCATGTACAAGATGGCGCAGAAAGGTCACACTCTGGATGGAGATCCTGAGGAGATGAGTTTCGGAGACCGGTACTCCTGCGTGTGCGGCATCGCCATGAAGCACGG
The DNA here is from genome assembly GCA_037355805.1 of Ixodes ricinus. NCBI lineage: Eukaryota > Metazoa > Arthropoda > Arachnida > Ixodida > Ixodidae > Ixodes > Ixodes ricinus. The sequence continues at coordinate 3,990 of JAZHYW010009366.1, read as the reverse complement.
CGTACTCTACACCCAACGCCGACTTCCGCGCCCACACCGGAGGCTTCGATGGAGATTAGGGCTTGTCCACCGAAGCCAGCTATACGGCTAGTATCCGTAGCGTGTAATATTAGCTGGAGCTACTTGATGCTATACATGAAAAGGCATCTGGTTTTGGCTTGCATGTGTACATGGATACGTATAATATACCAATCGCGCGTCACCGATATTACGACGCAACGATGGGACCGTCAACAGCTACGAGCACCAAGTGCGAGTAAATTATTTTTATCGACTTCTTGACGACAGATTATACCATGGTCGTATTTGATGTTATAATTCAAATGTGTAAAACAAATACTGAAACTATAAAAAAAAATGTATTCTAATGCCGATTGCACGTGCTTTTTTGTTATATTGTAAATAAGTGCTAACAAGTAACTTTTGGAAAGTTACCTAGAGAAGAACTTGGCTACGGCCGAGCCAGGAGACTAGCAGCGCGTATATATACGTGGTCGCCGTAGCTGTGGTATCCTATCACCACTATTCTTGAGGATTACAATGAGTCCTTAGATTAAGAAATAAACTTTCCTCACCGCTGTCAAAAACTCGGGTGAGATGCATATATGCCTTATTTTCATGATACTTCGGTCTAAGGCTGTCGATGCCCATGCTCACACACACGACCAAAGTTGTCGTTCTCTAATGAGTTTAAGTCACCGAAATTCCGAGAATTTCATGAGATCTTGGTTGCTACGTCATAAGCATTGACAACAATAGACCTTTCCAAAGTTTACAAAATCACAGTCCAGCGTGCGATCTTCACAGCCCAGCACGTGCGTGTTCGTCGCTTTGGAAAGCGAGCAAAGCACGCGCCATACGCACGAGACACTCAAAATGGCACCGGCCACACGCTCTTTTTTGGAAAGGTCTATAGATGCAACCACGCCACTAGACTCTGAATTAATCAAAAGAAACGTTTGCTCGGTATCTCTTCACGTGTTGCTTCCCCACGTTGGCTCGCGTAAGTATTCATATCGGTGGAACTTTAAACCAGGAAACGACGGCTGAACCTCGAGAGCTGCACTGACAGGTAAGCATCGGTGGCAACAGCATGTGCGTGACCATGCCCATATGAGCATCGGCTGGCTCACCTATAGGCACCTCTAGTGGCATGAAAAAGCCTAGGTCTGGGCAAGCACTGAGCAGCATACTCGTGACAATATATCGGCAAGCTTTCAATCAATCGATTTCTCACACGAGGATATAATCAGAGCGCCGTTTGCAATGTGTGGGATCCATGACAATTTTAACAAATCTTCATGGACTAGCACCAAAGACTGCAGGTATGAGCGGGCAGCTTTGACTGGAAACCCGACTGGACGAGCGCTCGTGCATGCAGGACCGATCAAACCATAGCCTCCTATATACTGACAAAGCCTGGCAGATCGCCACGAGAAGCGGCCGCCAAAATGGAAAAGGTGCAGCGACAGACGACGGATGAGAGGAGAGCCACGTGGCTGGCGCCCCGCTGCCGCGAGACGCCGAAACACACTTCTCCCAAGCGAAGAAGTGTGTTTCGGGTCCTCACCGCTGCAAAAGCTGTGCGCTGACGTCCAGGTTCCCCGAGAAATGGCTCTTTGATGCTCTGTGCTACCAGATCCTCGCGCTCCAAATCTGCGACCGGGCACTCTATGGCACCGTCGTCGAACTGCTAGGCTTTGTGAGTTAGAGCAGGCTATGATCAAACCTAAGGGTTCGCTTACAGCGCATGCCGGTTATCTAAAAAAGTTTTTTTTTTCTTTCTCATAGCGTACTTTGGGCATTTTTGTGCCTTTGTGCGTGTCTGTGTTACCTCATTTAGTTAATGCTTAAAAAGAATTTGTATTCATATTTTGCAGAAAGCTTTTTTTTCTTTTAATATGCGCTAGACGGTAAGACCGCCCGTTCACTTTCACCGCGTCTGTCCGAGACGACCTAATTCGAACGTGCCGCTTGAGTTCACGCGGCGCCTTTCCAACGTCCCCAAAAACGCAACGGACGAACAAAGAGACGCAGTCCACCTCATCCCGAGGAAAGAGCCAGCGAAAGCGACGGCGAGTGACAGCCTCCGACAGGGAGCGCCGACACCGCTCGTGAACGTCCGCCGGTCACGGCTAGCCGGAGCGGTCACGGATAGCCGGAGACACCGCCGCTGTATAAGCTGGCCACGGCATCGGACACGCGCAGATGGTGGTGGACACTGGAGAACTCGGCACAGTTCCGTTCCTGGGCGCCGACTAGCTCGGGAAACCATGTCGCTCACGGTACGTATGGTCCGAATCTTGACCGGGATCTTGTTTCCCGCATACTTTCTGACTTCCTGGAGCCGGCAAATCGTCTGCGAAGCGACAAGGTGGCAAATTGCAATCAACACAATGTGGCAATCAGGGCGGCTTTGCGATAGCCCATATTGACGCCGATCGGATAGATTAGCACTCTGAACAATAACAATAAGTAATCGAGACTATAGCAGGAAGAACTTGAAAAGGATCATATAGTGGCAACCGATGTTTCGCTAATAGTAATAGCAGTAATATAGTCGGCCTCTGGCTAAGAATTTAGTAAGAGCTTTGCTATCACGCTCGCCTTCGCCAAGCTTTGGCTGGGCGTGCGACGAAGTGTTATTAAAGTGAAGTTAGCGCTGGAGACGGAGCATCTACTGAATTCTTAATCTGTCACCGACTATGGTAATATCTATGCTGCTATGCAAATTCACAATGCCGCAGAAAGGCGGGCAGTCTATACCAAGAGGCCCGTGGCGCTGCTCCTAACGAAAATGATAATAGACTTTTAGTAGGCCGTGTTTTAGAGCTTATCTCTGCTAGCGGGGAACATGTACCGCCACTTCGAAGCATGGATTGAGCACGCGCCCGCTGGGCCGCTCTTCGCAATGTAGGGTCTACTAAAACTCTCTAAAGTGATGAGCATGGTACAGATCTACCGTTAAGTTCAAAATGACTGAGTTAGGATTCTTAGCCAAACCCCCAGCTGCTACTCAGTGGCTGGCGCTGCAGAGACCCAGGGATTCTTTAGGTTCAATCTCCACCACTGCCTGTTTGGATTAGGATGAGAATCGTAGCGACATGCGGTCATGTATCACAACTGCGTGATGCACGTTAAAGGGGTGGTGCAACGATATTCAATTGGAATGTTTTTCACTTTACACGAGCTTACTAACACTAGTGGGACTCATCAAGGATACTCGCACGCAACGCCACTAGCCGAGAAACTCCTTTGTTGCGGTGTAATTCCGAGGACAAAAGTGAGTTTTTCAATCAATCTCTTCTTGGCGAAACTTGATGGCGTATATAAACTTGGGAGCGTGTTGGTTATTGGACAAAGACGACAAAAAAATAACACACTTAAGACCAAAGACAGCGGTGGGTTCAAAGAATGACCGCATCTCCACGTGGTGAATGATGTTGATTGGGGCGAAGCTCTGGTGGTGCTGATGATACTGATTTTACTGTTCATAGATAGTGCTGATTTTTTTTTATTGCTCATAGGTAGTGCTGAGTTCCGGGTTGCGTTTCGACTTCATTATTACTGCTTTATAGTCGGTGAAATGCAGAGACCGCTTAAGTCAACGGTCCATGTCAGAAAGAGAATGTGTGGTATGGAACGTGGTTAAAGTGGGAAGGAGATCGAACAGTCACGCCTCTAGCGGTGCGCTTCAGCTGTGGGGACAACAAACCGTATTTTCTTGTTTGTTTTTGATCCGAGAAATCGAAGATGACGATTCGAAGGCCGCTCCTCGTGCGACCAAAGCACTGGTCAGAGCGAAGCGCTCGTGCCCAGACCGCGCTCGGCCAGGTTCAATTTCTTTGTTTATGCTGTGTTGGTAAACACCGGGCTGTGGGGACAACTAAAGTCAATGGATCCTGGGAAAGTAGCGCCACTGCCTTCCCTACCTGCTAGCCGGACACGAACGGATACTAACATACAGACGACCCAAACCTCGCAAGGCGA
>JAZHYW010009365.1:0-12631 GCA_037355805.1 Ixodes ricinus | reverse complement strand
TGATCAGTGACTGTGATCAAAACAACAACTCGAGACTGGATTGAGTTCACGCGCTGGCGGCGTAAGCGTTGGCTTATCCTTACTTATTCTTGCATATTCCCTGCCAGTTTTACTTATTCATACCTGTTTACTGGGTGGCTTATGATTGCCGGCCCGATGCCTGGCGTACTGTCTTCAGTCGCTCGGCACAGCGTCCATGAGCGGCTTGTCAGATCGACAGATCCGCGTTCCAGGCCACGTTGAATATTAGCGGGCGTGCAAGAGATGTCCGTTGATGTATGCGTCAGAGTGACCGCAGCGTCTGCGACGACGTGAGGCAACATCCGTCGACCTTATCGCCAAGAAATTCCCCGAAGGAACGCGAGGTCGGGATGGCCCCAAGCCCAGAAAGTATAAGCCAGACGTTCAGGTCCTACAACCGCTAAAGGGGCCGGACCTGCAAGGTCAGGCTGACCTCGACTTGTGGGTACCCTCGCGAAATGCGCGTCGCGTATCGGAAGCACGTAAACGATCGCACGCGTGCCGCATAAAGGTGTACAAAAAAGCAGCCAAGCAGTACCCTCGGCGTTTATGCCAAGAAAAAATCGATGACGTCGTCTGGTCAGGCGTTCGCGCAACAGTCTGATCCTCTGAGAGGTATTCGGCGGAGAACACGAAACACTCAGACAGAATTCGAAGACGGGGCCCTTGCAACCTGGGTTGCAAAAGGCGAGTTTTAGAATATCCTGTGCGCACTGAAAGCTTTCGCGTACTGCGAAGAAATATGCCGTCTGACGACCAAACGGGGCGCGTGCCGAGCCCAAGCCGCGTTTTGGATCGAGTACGCCAGCGGACGGTGGCCGTCTACTTCTTTCAGTGCCAGAAAGCGTTACCTAAGCCATTTCATCAACTTGCCAATGAATGCCTTCTATCCTGCCATACGCCCGTCTATAGCGAGGCCGTCAGGAGTTGCCTGCGCTGCTTGCGAAATGCACTGTCCTGCGTGCACCGGCTGCGAGGCGTCTGTCAAAGCTTAACCCTACTGCCCAGGGTCCAATGTTGTCCTCTAAGTAGAGCGAGATACGTTCTCGGCCTGGTGATTAGGCCCGATGACGTCCAGGGTTTCCCCAGTGAGAGCGTTTTCCCGGAAACTGTCCCCTATAAAAATGGTTATCGCCGTTCAAAAGAAATATGATTGCCAAATGGTAATAGGCGTCTATAAGCAGTTAATCAGCAGGCTACAGATGTTCATCGTCATTGCGACGTCATTCTGTTGACCCGGATAGCCATTTCGCCACCGTCAACTTTTTGCCATTGTATTGGTTATTGTCGGCGTATCACCAGTGTATCTACGTGTTAATGCTAATTGGCTAAAGCAGGCAATGAAAAGACTATAAATTTTATAATCTTTTGATTGCTTCCAATAGCCAATCAGCATTAGCATGTAAATGCACTGGCGATGCACCGACAATAACCAATAGAATGGCAAAAGGTTGACGGTGGCGAAATGGCTATCCGGGTCAACAGGATGACGACTCAATGACGATTAACATCCATGGGTGGCCGTGGATGGTATTCGTCGTTTAGACATCATTTGATCAACCTTCGTAGCCATTTCGCAACTGTCAATGTTTCGTCAATTTTCAGCTGGCCAGCCAAAAAATCCATAAGAAAAGCATCCATGACCTCACCGGCTTCGGCAGTGCCATTTACGGGCTGGTGCGATTTCATGGCCTGATACACGTAGTGCCGGCTTGCAATATGGGAAGAAAACAAAGATTGAAGACAAAGATTGAAGAACAATTTAAAGAACCAAAATTTATTAATCACAATGTCATTAAAATGACTAGTGTTTTTTGCAAAAGACTGAGTTAATCGCCCAAATGTAAACGATGAGTGAAAAAATGACCTTTCCTTGCTTCCTGACATGTTTGTAAGGTGTGAGCTGAAAGAAGAAAAACATTATAAATTAATTGGGCATATAACCAGCAATATCCTTGCAGCACATTCGATATACTAATGCACAGAAGAACCTTGCTCACATGTTTTCTCGACTGTTGTGTTCACGGACACCGGTCCTATCGAATGTCCAAAAGTATATAGTATGTGTTTGAATTACAAACTTCACGAGTTGCCTTCCTGGTTCTTATGCCCAAAAACTGCCACTCAAGGTGGCCGGTATGACCACTTGGAACACATACCCTGTTCCTTTTGCTTTACTCCCTTTATTTCACCTCCTTGCCTCTCTGCATTGTGTTTCTTGCTTGGTCCTGTATGACACTAAGAGATTCAGGCTCTCACGACACCCCATTTTTCTTTACCACCTCCATGCCACCATGTTCAAGCAGTGCTGATTGCATCAAGCTCCACTGCTGTGATCTGGCATGCAGGGTGCAGTGATTTGTTTAAGGCAGCTATGGTTTAGCTCGATGGGCTAGAATTTTTGCATCCTAATATTTCAATATCTTTTTAACTGCAACTATAAACAACGCCCCACTGCGATGGCGCGGCTGTCGGCACAGCACATGTGCAGACATGCCTGCTCACACGAATCTGGTTCCTGCGCATGCAGTGCCCATATCTGCTGTGGGCAAATGCAAGCTTGTTTGTAAACAGTGTGTTACTTATAGTTCAACCACAATTTTAAGAAGTGTTGAAAAAATTGTCAGCCTGTCAAATAAGGCAATCTCTTTTACAGCCATAAAAGCTGAGATGAAATAAACAGAGAGAATAGAGCTTCCTGAAACATCTATAGCTATCCCAAGGGCATTATCAGTTCTTACATCTTCACTCATGTCATGATCCTTTATTGTTACTGCATAAAGACGCAGCAGCAGGGTTCTACTGTATTTCACATAATGTTTGAATGTGCAATAGCTTTAACTTCCACAACACATTAGCCAAACATAGGTTGTCAAAATGTGAACTCCACAATAATGCAATAAGTATGAATACAATAATAATCCTTGGAAAAGGGGTACAAGGGGGACAAATGGGAATCTCCTTTGTCTCCCTCGTCCTCCATCTCCAGGTATTATTATCGTCATTCTTGTCTTGAATAAAAGGGTCTACTTGTGTCTCTTAAGAGAGGGAAGCAGCTTACCTGAAAGAGCATAGTGCCCCCGGGACAGAAATCGTGAGAGGCTGTCCTTGACTTGCTTCCCCACATTGCCGTACTCCGTGAAGGTGTGAACTGAAAGAGCAAATGAGAATTGCACTTAAAAATGATAATAGCCCCTAGAAAGCTACACTCAAGTATTGGTACTCTTTTCCTCATTGTCCTTGTGCTTTCGGTGTGCCTTCTGTCATGGGAAAAGCGCCCTCCTAGTAAAAAATCTTGCATGTGTGAGAAATTTATGTGTCCAATAAACGAATATGATCGAATAAGATCATACAAAAACCTTATAAGAACATATAAGAACAATATAGGAAATATATAAGATTATATAAGAAGGTATAAGAAACTGAACAGAAGTTTCTTATAACTTCTATTATAAGTTTATATTGTTCTTATATGTTTTATAAGGTTCTTGTATATTCTTATTGGATTATATGCATTTGTTGGACATAAAAATTTCTTATACATAGAAGAGCTTTTACTAGCGAAGCTCACTCAGCATGGAGAGTGACGCGACCGTCTTTAGGCCTAACCACTTTCATATAGACAAAATCTTTTCACGATTTCACTGTCCAAAAGCACACCACAGATGACCACGTGTTTGTTGACATCAATGCACTCGGTGGGCGAAACATGTCCGGGGCTGGGCAATTCCTCGACCCCAGCTATGTTAGGTGTACGTGCCGCTCGGTTTCATTGTTGATCACTACCGCAACTACACACTTGCAGCCATGAGAGCGTATGCTGCTATGCTTGGCCTGGCTTGACGTGGCCTGGCCACTAGGCGGCTAAAGAAAATTGGCTTGGTGGCAAGCCGAGTTGGACGCAATTTGAGACTCACGGAGAGAGTAGATACGGTAAATAAAAACATTCTGAAAGCTTCTCAGTTGTTCCTTAACTTCAAACGCACCCACCGGATCAATCAACCACCTCCCTTTCATTACCTGACCCCGCCTTCTGCACATGGTTATGAGCGGGAGTGTAACACATGGCGAAAGATAGACATATGACTGGTCCAACGAGCATGTAGCTTCTACCACGCTATCAGCTGGTCATAAAACAGAGTATAGTGATGCAGCACAAAAAAATTAGTGCCATTTCAGAATGTCTGAAGGAGAACACACCCTCAAATATCCTGAAACTGTAGAGTTTCCTGCAGAGCCACTTGATTTGATTGGCCAGGCAGTAAATAAAAGATACACTCACCAAAGCACTGTGTCGCCCATGATAAGCCTGCAACTCCATTCAGTAATTGGGAAACAACCAAAAAGCCACAGGAATGTAACACTGGATCCTGAAACAGAAAACAGAACAGCAAAATGCAGGTATTAACATAATATATAAACTGCCTCAGCGAGTGACACTTAAAACTAGCTACAGTTCTTTGGGCACCGTCTTTCTATTACAGATAATTGTGCGTGAGAATGTGCTGTCATTATCTTTCTAGCCCTGTAAACCTCTCCCAAGTCTAACGTCTCCAAGGCTGGTTCCGCAAACTTCATAAAATCTGCCATTGCTCCATTATCAAGTTCTAGAGCAAGTGACAAGTTAAAATTTCAATGGTGGAGGCTCACAGGCATTAAGCACCTGCTTCAAGCCCCTTGGCTGTCGAGAAAACACTATGTCAACCGCTCCAAAACATAAGCTTCGTGCAGAAGAGAATTGAAGTGTGCTGCTGATTCAGTAGAACTACATCAAATTCATCAACCATTGCTTAGCCGATTCACTATGCGACTCATCGTGAAGACGAAATTTGGACTTGGCCAGGGCAATATGTTTTACAGAGAAATGTTTACTGATTTGACGGACGGTGTCATTTTATTAAGCAGCCTTATTTATTTGCTCTGTAAGAAGCAGGTGAAGAGCAGTGAAGAGGAGCAAAACACAAATAGTGCTATGGACATCGGCAAGTCGAAGAAGTGATAGGACAGGCGCTACTTGTAGTTCTTCAACTTGCCCTCGTACTGACATTTGTGTATCACTATTGTTTAAGCAACTTGTCAAGCAGTTCAATTTAGTACCAGTGAAGTGGCTTGTCAGTGGCCTTGTCACTCAAGCAGAGAACATGCAGACAACAAACCACTTTCATGGTGATGACCACAACATTTTCATGTCATCTCACAAAAATCGCCCCCCAAAAAAGCTGATCCTGCACTTATGTTGCAGAATGTATGCATCATCTGACGGCACAGTCTGGAGGGTCACACCGCAGTTCTCTTCGTGCGTTACACTCCCAGTTTTAATGCGGTGACCAATGAATGTTTCGGTGATGCAAAAAAAAAAGGCATTGCTCTGAATATTTTGCTGTTTCCCTTACTTAACTTATCAAAACACATTGCATGTTAATTGAACCTCAAGATAAACGTGTCACGCCGACTTATTAAGGATAACAGCAATCCAGTCCTTGACAAATTAACTGAGGGCAATAAAGAAAGAAACAAGGAGGTCATGCAATAATTGTATCGGGGAGTGGCAACAGTCCCAGGAAGTTCTGCTTCAGTTTTTGCAGTATCATTGATTTCCACATTAGGCAACCGTTATCAGCTTTGGCCACTGCTCATGCATTACATTTTAGAGTGAAGCACACTGTACGATGGCATGTTTACTCCATGACATGCCAACCTTTTTCTGTGTTCCCAGTTATCCCGAATAATACACAAAATTGCAAATAAAAGAAGCAGTTAGATCAATAGGTCACACAAATCTATGTGAAATGAGCAGTCTAGATCAGTGCATGCAGGGTGACTCCATGTGGGGCTGTATAGGAGCTTTACAACCACCCCAATAGCTTGTTAAATCAAACCCAATTATCCTCTGCTAAATGTGTGAGCTACATGGTCTTGGCAGACACTTCAAATACCTCACTTACCCCGCTATAAGTCCTAGAGTTGTACTCCCACTGCTTGTATTTGCTTTGGCACCCCCCCCCCCCCCGTTTTCTCCCACACTAACTGGCAGAAACACTGATCTTATTCTGCATGTGGCTGATTATTAAAAGCCTTTTGGCTTTTCAATCTGAGTAAATGCACATCCTGACAGGAACTCATTGCCTCATGAGGTCTACGAGAAAAATTTGAAGTGCGGGATATATGAAGTTTGCTAGACCTATGGCGGACAATATTTACCCTCCAAATCAAAGCAGCACCAAATGTGTCGGCCACGAACCCGTGACAACTTCAGATGAGACTAATGACAAATGCATAAAGTATATGATAATTACAGAATCGACCCGATACTATGACCCAGAAAGGTGAACAAGAAGCTTACGTGAACAACACGCTTGCAAAAAGAGATCTAGAATGCCAAAGAATCAATGAAAATAAAAATAGGAAGACTTGACTGATCCTTTCTGAAGTCCCAACCTTGGTATGGATAGCATGCATCGATGCTTTCAATGAAGCTTTGAGGTGTGGCCACGAAACACACTTGAGTGAAGCTCCCAATTATTATGCTCTTAGGTGGACAAAAGGCTCACTTCAAACAGCTTTCAGCAATAAAAAAAACATGCCAGATAATAACATCACATGGTTTCCCCAAAAATAAAACATATAAACCTCCAACACCTCTCAGGGCTAAGGAAACAATCAAGGACGCACAAGAATGATGCACCTGATCCCAAAGTGAAGGGAATGCCAAAGTGCAAGACTGAATGCAAAACACACCGCTCTTCTAAGCAACTAACACTAGCTACAATTTCTTGGACACCTTCCTGGTAAACTAAGAACTAAAATATTAATTATAATTACATGTGGTGCATCACCTTCAGGATTGCTGGATGATGTGCAACTCTGGGAGCTCTTCAAGATTAAAGTGAGCAGAAATTTTTTAGTTGGCCTGAAAATGTCTCATACTTTGTATCTTGTTCAGAGTTAAGCAATAACACCGTAGCTATCTACTAACACATTACACCTAGAAAATATCACCTACGTAAGACAAGAATGATTCACACATTATCTATTGATAACGCCATTCTGAAAAAGACAGACTTGCACAGTCCGTCCCACCATCCATCTGGCACACCCATGATTTCATTTGCCGTGCAGATGTGCCCAGACGCACATTAAATATCTCTGACCGGCCTCCATGTCCACAACAAGGCTGTAACCTTTCAGAAGTGTGATCATGTGGCCATGGCACTCTGCAGACCGACTGCTGTGGTTACATGTAACCCAACAGCGGTGGATTTCTGCTACTAGAACCTCCACATGGAGGGAATGAATTCCCAAAAAAGGGCTACGACAGAATGTGCAAACCTGAACCGACTGGCTGCGTCACCGAACCCTCTCCAAATTCCAGTCGCTGCTTCGACAGGGACGACGGGGAGCACAAGCTTTGTCAGTAGCGACGGCACCCCCCGAGCCAAAGTCCGTGGCAGCACCTGTGACAGCGAGCCCTCCCACCATCCCTGTCACCACTTCGACTGGATATTACAGGAAGCACAGGTGATGGCGGTGGCGCCAACACAAGCCAGAGCTACATGGCAGCACCTCCAGCAGCGAGCCCTCCATCAGTATACCATTCACCATATTGAATGGGAACAAGGGGAGTGCAAGCGTTGACGGTGCTACATACCTGGGATGGCAAATAATGTTTTGTAGCGACCGAAGTGGCCAAATAGCTGCCAAGCAAAACTCGGCATTCAACTCTAATGATGAGCCATGCTGTTTAGACTATGATCGACATATGTTTGCCAATTGCACTAAACCGCAGAAGCATGAAGGCTGCATCAATTTTAATAGAAGGGGACCTAAGGCAACAAACTGCCAGTGAAAACAGTGATGAAAGCTCAAGGGAGTTACTTACAACACTGATAAATAGATAGGACAACTTACCATGAACTCCTATTGATATCTGCCATGACGCCTGAACCTCGGCACTGTAGGTGATGTCAGTGGTGTCGTCCCAGGGAACTCAAACTAGGAGTTCACTGAGCAACTCCTGCTTGACCAGGGCTGCACTTGTCTTAAATGTGAAGAACAGATATTTTATGTTATATAAATGACAAAAGATAGAAAAGGCACAAACAATATCATACCTGCCAAGTTCAGAGAAACCAAATCCGGGAGAATATCAAAGCAGAAGAGTTTAAAAAGAACTATTGACAACAAATTTACATGAAGACAACTTTATTATTTATATATTGCACTGCTCATGCTCACGGGATTGCAGCCGTCTGCTGTGATAGCAAAAACTAATTTTTTAAGTGCAGAAGGGAAAGGGGGGGGAGGGGGTAATTTATGTTTTCCGGGAGCTTTTTCTGTCAATCATACAACTGATCAAAATTCAAAAGTCTTCCGGGTAATACGGGAAACTTGGCAGGTATGCAATACTAACAGACACAATTTGGTACCGGCAATGCCAAAAGAGAATGCAGGTTTCATCAGCTATGCATAAATAGATACTTCAAACAACATTTACCCTATAGGGTGTATTCACGCAAGGCTAGCGAGCAGGGCACTTTGGGCACATCACTATATTTGTGTTCGTGATAGCAGACAGCGGCGCGCGCACAGCCTCACAGGCCACACTATACAGCGAATCTTTCTCCGGTTCAGGCGACACCATGCACGAAAATGGTGTTGTTCTTGTGCGACAGTCTACTGTTGCACAAGGACAAAGGATGAACTGGGAAAAAAAAGACGAGGACAGCAGGCGTTGCACATTGCCAGTTTTTGAAAATCCCAAGTCCGAACACACATGCAAAATGGCTCGGTCGCTTTCCTTGAAACAAGAATGACTAGCTTGCATCAACGTGCAAAGTCGGAACGAAAATCATGAGAAGTGGAGAGTATCTGAGCATGTTAGTGAAATTGGTCAGTGCACGTCTGTTTGTGTGGGGCTCGTGACTTTCCACACGGCAGCACCTTGGGGCGCGGGAAGGTGGCGTTGTAAAGTTGGGGCGACGTCTCCTCATACAGGTGGCTCTGGATGGGGAGACACAGCGCGGGGTTCCTAAGGAAGCAAGAATCGAGTAATCTGTGAGGGGGACTGCCAACACTTGCAGTGTTGCTGTTTTTTTTAATGCGAAAACATTCTTTAGCTACTTCACCCGGATTTCGCTATACGATATCTGGCCTCGTAACAAAAGAAGATAAACCTGTGTCGCGTGTATGTGGAGCAGCAGTACGCACTCCTTCACATAAGCACCCTATTCGGAGGTGGCAGAGAATAGATGCGCACTCCACCCGATTGGCTGCGGCGCAAGGAGGTAAATCCGCGCCTCACATACATGATGTGGCTTTTGACTTCCGTCATCCGTCGCCGGCGATCGACCAGACGACCCATAAGGGTTTATTACCATCCAGAAAATGCCTCGGGCTTGGGCAGAGAAACGAAGCTGGGCTGCCAGGCTAGAGGAGCGCTGGGAGCCCAAAGAAGAACTGACGCGGGACGGGGCGCTCCTCATTTACCTTGCAGACAAGGGAGAGCCGCCCCCGAACTATGGTGCGTTGACTTGGTGAAGAGCGGCAGTATCTGACGTCAATGATTGTAGTAAACCATTCACAAAATAAAGTGTTTACTCAAAATTTGTGTCATCGTATTCACAGTGAGCTGTGGCGTATGTCTCCCGATGAATGCTATCGCAATTCGACAGCCAATAATAGTGGTTTCTGCAGCCAGATTATTTTTCTATGATGTAGTTTTTAGCAAAGTGCAGGGGACACTGCGACAATATCGCTAGCGCTGGTGTAATACCTCCAACGGGATACTTGGCATCAACTTTGAAGGGTTCGACCACTGCTGTGGTTTACAGGAGTCGCGGATAGTCCTTGCCGCCGACTGGTTCATATAGGAGCACGTGGACAATGCAGATTTTTAACTGATTGGTTTGTTCATCAGTGAGTGAGAGAGAGAGTTAGAAATGTCAAATGGAAGAACAGGGGAAGACAATAATGACTTCACCCGAGGCTCTGGGGGGGGGGGGTTGTCGAGATGGTTGTCTAAGTTGGGATTCCTGTAACTATGTAAATAAATGTACATAGTCGAAGTAAAGCAGCACGAGTTAGCACATCACTCAGCAACGCGCCCGCCACCAAGCTCCTAACAATCGGGGCTGAACCCTCCTCCACCAACAACTGGAGCAACAACTATGTTCAAGGCACTTCATCTCGGAGAAGTGTCGGCACGGTTGGCTTTTTCGTTTGGGTCGGGCCTGTCAAGTGTGCGTGTGTAGCCAAGATGTTTCTTGGCTGCAGAGTCAGGATTGTAGTCATTAAACTAATTTGCTGCAGCATTTGCACAATGCCGAATCAATAAAAAAAACAGCCGAGGAAGAGAATGTGCAAAGCATTACAATTTTCACAGTTTCAGCTAAAAGCAACGGCAACCACTGAGATTGCTGCGAGGCAAAGAAATGTGTGCTCATGAACGGTGATTTTTTTCGATGTCGATTTTCCAACGCTCCTGCGGTAAGGAACTTCCATTCTAGTCTCTCGACCTTCTGGTTTGTCTCAGTAGAACTTTGGCTTCGAGTAGGCCGAGCCCACTCTATGACATATTAAATCAAAATAATGTCCGACAAAAGCCAACCGTGCTGACACTTACCCAAGACGAAGAAACTGTAACACACTCGACTTGCCGAAATCTTCATTAAAGCTTTTTCCCGTTGAGGCGCTCACGAGTCATTCGCGTTGCCTCCTCACGGAGAGCAACAGAACCTTTTCGCACTTGTTTGTCAGGACTCCGGGATTTCCAAAAACCAGGAGTCTGCAACACCTGCTGTCCTCGGTTTTCTCTTTCCAAGTGTCACACAGTTTTTATACGGGACGTCACCTGAAATAGAGAAAGATTTACGCAGTATGACAATCTCGTTGATTGTGGCCCGTGCAGCTAGCTGTTAATGTGCCGCCGTCTCTCATCACGGATACAAATATGGTAATGTACAGTGTGCCGCAATATGAAAAACCCACTGGGAGTGTGTGGCCGAGGCGGTGGCTGGCGAGGGCGCTGCGAACGCTCTGGGAAATTCCATTCTGCTTCAAGGGAGGACGCTCACTCGGGGCTCAGCTAAAGCGCAACGCGCTTATCAGTTTGTGCTGAGCCCCGAGTGAGCGTCCTCCCCTCGAAGCAGAATGGAATTGCCCAGAGCGCTCGCAGCGCCCCCGCCAGCCACCGCCTCGGCCATGCGCTCCCAGTGGGTCTTTCATATTGTCATATTGCGGCGCACTGTACGCAGAGTGCACAGCTCACTAGTCGCACGTGCTCCACAGAAACTAAAAGAGACTGCCTATTGCTGTTTGGTAAGACCTACACTGGAATATGCATGTGTTTTGTGGGATCCGCATCAGAAGTACCTTGCAGATAAGTTAGAAAAACTTCAAAACCGTGCGGCGAGATTTGTAACAGGAAATTATAGTAGAAACAATAGCGTAACAGAGACTAAAAATGTACTTGGTTGGGAAACTTTATTGTCAAGGCGCAAAGATTTTCGATTGAGGTTCTTGCTCGCAATTTTTAATGATATGACTGGTATTGATAAAAGCAACTACATAAAATTACCTAACTACATTTCAAATCGTGTGAATCATACCAGAAAAATAAGGGAAATTTCTTGTAGAACAGATTAAAAGAAGTTTTCACTTTTCCCACGCACAATCGCTCAATGGAACCTGTTACCAGTCTTTTTTTGTTCGTGACGACATGGGACCATTTATCTCAGAAAATAGTCTTGATTTTTAATGTTGTTTATGTTCAATGTTTATGTATTTTCTTTGTTGACAGCCCAGGTTGTATATTGAAGTGTTCTGTTTTTATTTTATTGAGCATATTAATCTATGGGCTGTACCTGCTATAATGCCGAAGTGTTCGGCGCTGCAGGTTTTTTTCTGTAAATAAAAACACTATAGTGCCAGAAAGGCATTCACTGCTTCAATTGGGATACAAATCTTATTTATATTAGATGGCGCCCACGAAATTATTATTTATAAACCTCACATCAATCGCAACAAAAAAAAAACCCATAAAAACTACTGCAGTAGATTAAAACTCTAAACACATAAAGCATATTTTTTTTTCACACGCTTCCTTTGCGTTGTTAGAGGACACCGACAACAATAATAGGAAGTTGTAGTAGACATAGGGAGTTGTGGTAGACCGTTTCCGCAGCCCGCTAAGCACCCCGATAGCGCTCCGTAATCCGCCAGAAGAGGCTTCAACTATGCAGACAAGGCTGGCGGCGCGTATGCGCAGCTACGGCATTCTCTTTACCGATACCATAGCAGAAAAGAAAAACTATATACTACAACTCCCTAATAAGATACGCGGGCCGACAAAGAAACCTGGCCAGGACAGATATCGGTACGCAGCGAAGCGTGCCGACGCAAAGTGACGCTGACGCGGACGAACCGCGGACGATAAAACGTCTGCCAGGTCGACCGCCTCGCGATTAATTCGCAACCTGCCGGGCGGTTTGACGAAAAGCGCGTGGAGATGGATCGCCAACGGCAGATAACTGTCAGAATACATTTCTCGACCGCGATTGGGTAAATGCGGGCAAGGAAATTAAGGAGATTCCAGAACGGAAGCTTAGAAGGA